>JAAAJI010000076.1:0-29060 GCA_010883475.1 Exophiala phaeomuriformis | reverse complement strand
TGCGTAAAAAGCTCGAGTCTCTAAGGATTTAGTAGCTCTCGCTATACTATACAGCTATAATAATATTACTTTTATACCCTATTATATTAAAAACAGCTCTTAAATCGACTCTAATTCGAGCGTAACTCGTATAGCCTAAATAGCGCGCTATAATTAGCCTAGGCTTATTTATTAATATTTCTAGCTATATTACGCTCGAATAGGCTTAGCGCCGCTCGGCTTAACGATCCGGCCAATTATAGTCGAGTACTAAGTTTTATGCGAAATAAAAACAGGGGGTACGCGAACTGGCTAATTAGGAGCGAGTAGGTTAACGCTAAACCCCTGAGGGTTTAGCGAGTATGCGAAATAAAAACCCAGGTAGGCGAAATAACATTCGCCCAATAGCCGAGTGGAGGAGGTACCTACCTTAGGTAGCTATTGTTCCCAACATGGAGTGTGAGACGATAGACAGGTAGGTACGTAGGCAAAGAGGTTATAATTGTTTTGACCGAAACGTCGAGCAACACCACACTGCGGTGGTCCGCCGATGATCAAACAAAGATAATATATACCAGGTATCCAAAAGACATGAATTCGTCGGGGAAAAAAGAGAATACCATCCATCCAACGCTAATACGACACACAGTAGAGAAAGAGACATGAAACACCCACTTCACGACTTGCACGCTTGCACGCTTGCCAAATTGCCTTCTTTTTTGCACAACTTCAAAATATTTGGCTCGCCGGCGCTCGGAGGAGCATTATGAGTCTGCGTCTATCGTCGGCTTGAAACGTTGTAGTGAGGATCCATCATGTAGACTGAGCCGACACCAAGTAACAGCATGGCGATAGTTGTAGCTGTAGCAGTGTTTTAGGGTCATGGTTCGGGTTCTTTGGGTGGTGTTTCGCGCTCCGAATCAATGGGCTCCAGCTTTGAGTGACGCCGCGCCTTTTTGGAAGCAGGCTCGACCCCATAATCTTCCTCCCACGTAACGGTTTCTTTGTGCATAGCTCGTCGAACCCAGGGAACCGAGATGGCGGACCAAATGCAGGCCCAGAGGAAAGGAACACCCCAGCCTGAAGACCTCTATGTTAGCATCATGCGTATATATGTGTGGGTGGTGGCAGTCATGCCCCCTGTGTATGTAAAACATACCTATACCGTATCCCACTTTCTTGGGTACTGGATGAATGACAATGACAATGGTGCAAGCCACCGCGATGATCAGCGATGGTATGGACCAGAACAGAGATTGTTGCTTGATCATTCTGCGGAACCGTGGACTCGCTTTGTATCTCGCAGCCAGCGCTTCACGGTACGGTCGGCCGGCACTTGCGTTGACGGCGATCACATCTTCAATCAGATAGTATACTCCAGGATAGACTTCGCCTCCTTTGGGCGTTGAGCTTATTCGGAACGGTGCTCTGCGACCTGACAGACTCCACATGGTAATGATGAAGACGCTGCCGCCCAGTGCAAAGAGAAGAGCCGGTCCGGGCAGGGACAAGATTCGGAGCCATACAATATGCGGAGCACTGCCCACAATGAGAAGAGCAGTCACCACGGCAATCGTCAAGACGAAAATCCAATGTGTGATGTCGAACGCCCATCGAGTCGAGGTGCCGAGCGGTCGGAAAAAGTCTTCCTTTTTAATTAGTCGCCAACAACGGACGGCGAACTCGACATAGGTCGGTCCACCCCAAATGGTGGCCACCACCGCGAAAACTGTGACAGTCTGCGTCAGTCGTGATCACCCCCAGAATGACTTTGTTCCAGCCTTTGACAACGTACCTATCCATCCCTCTATGTGGCCTGCAAACGTCATCGAATAGTATAACACGATCGGGACAACGCAAGCATCCACGACCATTATAAAGATTGTAAGGAACAGTTTCCATCTGCGCCATCCATATCTCCATGTGAAAGGCAACTGGGGCAAGAGGTCAGGGTGCTCAGCATAGTATTCTTGAAGCGTGCTGGCTCGTCTTCTAAACTCTCTTTTGGTTGCAGCGCGACTGTCATAATATGCAGGACTCTCCGGTTCGTCATGACTATGTTTGCGATGATGTTCTCTTCTCCTGTCCACGCTCTTCTTGCGAGTAGACGAAATACTCAGTCGGCTATCGACTCCACTCAGGGCCTGACCAGGGGACGGTTCATCGGGAGATGCGCCTTCGGGGGTAAAGTGGACAGTGCGTGCTTCTCGTATCGGACTGCCCGGAGCCTGGCTGCCGCTGCGGTCGATGCTGCCATTGCGGTCAACCGTAACACTCGCACGACTACCTCTGACAACCTCGGGCATGGCGCAGAAGAAGCAGCAAGTGTTTCAGAGCGAAAGTTCAAGAAACGAGGGAGGAAACAAGGACGATCATCCTCAATCCGGGGAGTGTGCGAAAAGGAGGGAACAAAGGAGGAACACTGCCACGAAGTGCCAAGTGTTAAGGAAAGTTGCGGACTGTCAACCGGAGCAACAATGCCTCCGGACACGAAGAATGATGTGTAAGGTAGTGTGCTGCTGAGACGGAGCTTTAAAGCACGGATGAGGAGAGACAGGTGATTGCGATTGAAGGTGAGGGTGGTGATGCCGGTACTATGCTATCGCAAGGCACTATGTACGTTGTATTATTTGCCTTGGACTTGAATTGGCCGCATGCAGTGCACGAGGACGATTGACTACTACTAGTATTAGCAGGATTACTAGTAGACTACCACGCCACTAACTAATACGTACGTGGATAGTGCATCGAACCGTTGGCGGAACTGCCAGTGGAAGTCAACACGTCGGTGACGTATGCGGGTGCTTCCTATTGGCTGCGGATTCTTGGCTGGGATAATCCTTCGGGTCTAGATTTCTCCTCTTCCGACTTGGCAGCAGTGCAGAGACCAAAAGTCTCACGTGACAAGTACTTACCAGCTTACATAATACTGCCTCACCCTTAGGTATGTGCGCCTGCGGTGAGAAGGGCACACTTACCAGGCATACTACCTACGTCTGATACTGCCAGGTAAAGACACCGCACAACAGGAACTACCAAAGTACTACAAAGTCCAATTCATTGCGTATTCCAAGGTCCTATGCGTAACCAGCAGCCTATGCATACTGCTGTTCTGTGTGTCAATCTTCTGCTTTTCCGGCATGGGTCGATCAGCCATATGTTTCAGTGCTGAAAGGAAAAGCCAGTCTAGCACAAAAGGTGTCTACCTTATGCTCTTAGCATTCCCTTTAATGACTGTTGTCGTGACTACACATTTGGACCAAACCATCCGTCTTCCAGTGACATGATCTGCTGGAGGTTTGTCGTCAGATCATCTCCAATCGATGCCGTTATTTTGCTGCGGCTACTAAACTAACAGGAACCTGACCCTTCAGCCTGCAATGCTTACGGTAGGATGAGCAGATTGCGGACTTATTTTCATGGCAGCTTGGGGCGGAAGATGGCTGACTGATGAACTTATAGGAGATTCTATGGGGTATACACTATTAACTGTTGATAATACTCCTGCTGCTGTGATTCATGTCCCAGACAAGAATGGACTCTAGCCGACTGGGCTTGCGCCTTGTCTGAGAGCATCATTCTGCACCAACCGGCCAGATTTGTCCCGCTCACAGTGAGATGTCGCCCCTCCATCCAGGTCAACAGCCTCTCTGTCCTTCAGCAGAAAATACGCAGAAACTAAGTCAAATTTTCTGGCGACAGGGTAAGGGAGTGAATCGCTGCAGGTTGGCGATTTGAAGCCCAACTGACTGCACCCTGCCGTCCTCAGCAGCGTTGACTCTGCATCCCGTCACACAGAGAGCAACCCATACTGGTTGGAAACTGATTGGACTGCGGAAGCAACAAAATGCCCGGATTTTCTCTGGCCGAATGTCGTCCTGTACAATACAACGCTAGCATACAACAGGTCAATTCAGCCATCCTCTCCATACAGGTGAACGGGCATGAGCGTCCAGGTTCAGGAGTCCTTTGTTTGTGCTCCGCTTTCCTACCCTGGCCCCCTGCCTGTTTGCATGATTCCCTCGCTTCATCCCATGTCACTGTCAAATGCGTACCAGATCTGCTTGCTTGTTCTTAATAATGCCATTCTGACCCCTTGACCTTTTCTGATCTGTGCGATCAACCTCCATCCTCTGTCCTGTGCCCGTCTTAAAGACTTACATCCTCTTCACGTCTTGGGACATAACTTGCTGGATTTTGGTTCGCGCCGCCCCAAGGTTGTCCATCAGCAGCACAGGATCCCTCATCTAAGGCGGACCATCTTTCGGAAGCTTCTACTGCCTACATCTGTTCGCCACGGCTGCGTTGTTGGCATGTATGAGATGGAAGTCGACGATTTACCTCATCAGTTGGAAGCCTACAACAACATGATGGGCTCGCAGCTGCCAGACATCATGTCTAGGACGCTCCACGATCACAACTCACATCCGTCAACATCGGAAGCTCCAAGCCTGCCCTTATTTCAAGGCGGTATCTTGCAAGAGTTGCACGCTTTGCTCAAAGTGGAGGCTGTAATGGACGAGACATTGGAACCGGTGGGAACTGGTCAAGAACATCACCCTCCACTTGTTTCCACTCAAGTTCAACTCTCAGACCTGGAGCTGGGTCCCACATGGTTCTCGCAGCAGACTTACCCGACACTTGTCGGCGCTCGTCCCATGTCGACCACCGCACTCGACAGTTGGCCGTTTCTGCCATGCTCTGCTGAATTGACGCCACCGTATTCAACGTATCATTACTTTGACGACAGTGATGGTCGCAGTCCATGGTCTTCGTCGCCAGAGTTCGCTCACAGCCAGCCCTTGACCTCGCTTGGTGAAGTTGGAGAGGGAATCACCGACAAGCCTTACGCAAGGCTGATTTATGAAGCTTTGATGCAAGCACCAGGCCACAAAATGATGCTCAGAGACATATATGAGTGGTTTCGCCTCAATACTACCAAGCCTCAAGAGTCTGGCTCGAATGGATGGCAGAACAGCATTCGACACAACCTCTCCATGAACCAGGTACGTTTCTAGTCGCTTGTTTGCGTCGAGGCCTTTCTGACACCAGTCGCAGGCTTTCGAGAACGACAGGGAAAGCTCCCGAAGTAGCGCGAGAAAGGCCAACAGCGTTTGGATGTTGACTGAGGACGCCATCGCCCACGGCGTTCAATCCACAACCAGATATCGAAAGACGGGAGGGGCCAGGAAAGTCACATCTAATCGTGCCCCTGCGATTCAGCGTCAAAGATCTGGAGCCAGAGGCGGGCGCGCTGCACGTTGGGCAGCGAGGCAGAGGCGCCCAGGAAACTCTCTCCACGCAGAAGGCATCACGCCTTCGTGCAGTCCCACTACCCCCTCTCAGTCAGATGTGAGTGAATACCAAAGCTTTGAATACAACGAGCTGCGACCGGCCCTGTTGCATTGGCCCATGACGCCGGTGGACGATAGTCTACATCTAGCGGATGGTGCGACGCAGAATATGTGTCTATCTCCACAGCGGTCAATCGACGCTTCTCAGTCTGGCCACAGAGATGAAGGCTTGCACTCGGAAGAACTGGTGCTGCGTTGTTTGACGGACCGTCAGTCACATGGGTCAGGGAGCCCCCGGATTGGTTGATGATCGCAGGCAAACCCGCTGTAAGGATCAAGATCGGCCCAACCTCGACGTGCGGGGGATCACGATGAGATAGTCGAAGGTTGATCTCTGTATGAGCTGCTGAAGTCAAACCCTGGCCCAGTGACTAGGGGCCGGGAAATGTACCAGGGAGGCTATGATTGTTTGTTCAGCTCCACATAGAACGAGAAAGCGCACCTGTGATAGACAGGGGTCCTGGGGCTAATCACTGGAACCTGCCTACTGGGGTGTGAAATGTGAGATGCAGTGGTGGATGGCAATATAATCGATTAATTGTCCAATGCTGTTGTGAAGGCAGCAAGTCACTACTTGGCCGAAAGACGGAAATAAATAATAATACTAGAAATTATCCCATTTTCATGGCGGATGCTGCCGCCTGTCAATGTTTCTTTGCACTTCATTCCTGCCTCACAGCAACCCTGACATCAACACAATTGCGGTAGTTGAATGGACCACCCAAGCTAGACAGGAGTCGAGCTCAGCACGCCGCCGCCACATTTTTTTACCCTTGAGAGTTGCAAGGTTGTCTATCGGCAATCGCTGAGCTAGAGTGGGCAGGATGGTTCAGCTGCCATGCCTGCGCTCGCTTCGATCACGAACCAGCTCTTCCTCTGCTCCGTTTCTACCAGCTACTACGGCCTGTAAAGCGTTCCAAGACATGCGTGCGCTGGCAATTTGCCCCTGTCTCGACAAATCGGCTGACGATATCGTTCCGGGAAGCTCGATCGTGGTGTCAAACGAACCTCTCCCAGATTCCAACAACTACCTATTCAAGTTGACAGCAAACTTCTTAGACCCGCAGCCGGGGTTGTCAATCGGCCTGCAGTAAACGACGCAGAAAATGCACATGTAGACAACCCGGGGTTGGCATTTGACCTGTCGAGCCAATATAATGCTGACGATTCAATCATTCTTCACACTAATGCAGAGCCTTACGCCGGGGACAAAGCCTTTGCTTCCGCTGAGTCTTATTCGGCCCTAGTCTTGCCACGTTCATGGCTTCCTGGAGTGATGGCGGTGCGGACCGACCAAGGGCGAGAATGTCCCGCTGAGAGGGAACAAAGGCCATGTGTTTTCTTTTGCTCACGCTGCAAATGTGTCGATGCAGACTCTCGCCTGGGAAACGAAAGCTCTCAATCTCACACGTGGCGTGACCACAACGAAGCTCCTACCAGAAGGAAACAAATCTTGCCTCCAGCCTGGGTGTGCGAGAAACATCTCACGCAGTTGGGGGACGAAGAATGGATTGTACTGGTTGACGTGGCTGAAAGACGGCAATGAGGATCCCAATGAGGCCGTGGCTTGCTTCGGCTTGTTTATTCTCGGAATTTGCTGACAATCAGCTTCACCAGGCCGCATAGTCACATTGCCACCACGTTTCAGGTAACCTGGTGATCACTCCATCCTCGAGGTTGGGGTTCCAGCCAGATCTACGCCGTGGATGTAAACGACAACAGAAATCTCGGATCTTGAACCATATTCGAATCTCAGGACGTGAGCTTGCTCTTACAGGTCCATCACTTTGTGGGTATTGTCTGTGGGGGAAGGATTTTGGCATGGCCTGTTCATCACTAACTGGTGCTGTTCCCCAAGGATCTTCCTCCATGGTGAGTCTAATTGCGGCTGGAACTGTATCAGAAAGATGACAACAATGGATATGATATGGCACTGAGACGAGGATGCATGCCGCGGACGACTGCTTGGGGCCCTAGACAAGACCTCTTCAGTGACCATTTTGCAAAATGAAGCCACGCAGCAGCCCGTTTTGCGAAGGTACACGCTGTGCTCCGCACAGGTGCCCCTTGAGCTTCCTTATCGTACAGAATACTCCTCGATGAGTTGTCAGCCTACGATATATTCTCCTGGCGACCGTACGGGCATAACTAGCCGGACATTGGTGCAGCTTTGCATAAGAAATACCTATTCTTTGCCTAGCCGAACCAATGGACGGAAGATGATACGCGAGAGCCTACGTCCAACATGCCTTCAAAGAGCTTTCAAAGAGCGGAGCCGAATTGTCTGGACCCGTCATCGACTCATCCTCCTCGCCCCGTGGCTGGAGTAATCTCCAACCCCAGCCTGAACCGGAAGAATTTGAGGAATACGCTGACGCAAGTTGACCGTTCCAGTGCCATCCTATCATGCAGCTTCCCGTCCATCCACTTCAGCCCTTGTCAGTCAGAACGTGCTTGACATATGCTAGGTAACGTTGGACAACACCAACCTGGGATTGATCGGAACAGGATTGGCCGCATGACCTCTTGACATGTCGCCGTTGAATTTTCTCTGGCTTGTGTAACGACTGCCTGCCATGCGAAGCATCCCGCATGCTGTCTCTTCTTCATGCCACTACTTCTGAAAGTAAGCCCTACTCCACAATGACACAAAGTTCCTTCTCGTTCAATGGCTCGTTGAAAATCGTATAGCTGCATCACATCGGAATACTGGCGAGGGAGCGGGAGGTCACCCTTTCCAGCCGAGGCCCTGCCTTCCTTCCCTGGACTGTTGCTGAACCTGACTGGAATGTTCCCGGTACTGGCGTTACCAGCGTGAAACGAAAGGGGCATGAGTATCTCCCACGCCATCCCGTGAACAAAGAGAGTTGGTCATCGAAACACTTCACCAGTGTTGTACTATGACATCGACTCTGGCGTACCATCAAATAGGCGCAGGGTGGACCGCCCTTTAGCTGCTGTATGGACAATCTGCAAAAGCACCACTGAGTCGGCCTTCTTCAATGAGCCGCCAATGACCATTCTGAGTAGATGCCTACACCAAAGAGCCAACCCTAGCGGGGAGCTTCCTTCTCTCAGTGCGCACACACATGGCTTAGGAGTCAAAATGGTGTTCTGTTGTGGAAGAACCTGTATTACCACTGCATTCCTTCAACAACCCAAAGCCCACACTACTGTCCAACTACCCAGCAGCTTCGAGGGTGGCTGCTGATGGGGGCAGTGGGCGCGAATTCTCAAAAACAGTAAAACTTTCGGACTGTGCCTGGAATGTATGCAGCCTTCCGGCCTTGCGAGGCGTTGCGTTGCTGTCTGCCCCCTCTTAAAGAGGGATATCCCTGCTTTCAGGTCGACGTTGCACAGCCGTACTTCCTACAGAAACAGAAATCCCCCGACGGGTCCTCAAGAAGCTCGCCTTCGTGGCTGCCAGCAGATATGACAGATTTGACAGCGGCTCTTGTACGACATCCCCTCAAGATCAACTTTCCAAGCTCCACGCTTGGAGGGCCTTGGGGAGGGTATTTCTGATGTACTCTGTCCTGCAGAGAACAGCTCCAAGGCGTGTGGTAGACTGTGGCAAGTCGTCCATTTACTGTGGTCACAACGAGCAAAAGGTGTTCGAGGTAGAAAAGAATGTTAGCGGTCTCCGGGAAATTTTGCCTCAATCCTTGCCCGGAAAACCGTTGTGATCCGTTGTGGTGTCACTTGCTGAACACTCGACAGCTTCCACTTGTGCGTTTGAGCACTGATAACGACTGATAGGTGAGAAAACAGAATCGTTTACTTGCACTGGTCCTCACTTGTGTGACTACTATCTTCACGCTGTGATCGACCCTCTCACTACCCTGTAATGTCGCAGAGTGGCATGGGCAAAGATCGCCTTACTTTGACATAGTCCGAGTTCTAATTGTCTTCCACATAGTGGACGCCACGATTGGTCGGTAGAATCTTTGTCGTCTTCCGCTTTGTGTGCTGTGGCCGGAAGTTAGGGTGCGAGAAAAGTCAATTCGACATACCTTTCGACGGGCTTGATCGACCGTGTGTGATCGCACCCTATGGTAGCATATGGTTCTTGGTTTGGACAGCAGCGTTCACGGGGCACACAGGGACACAAGAGTAGAATGGCTTATCACTCGCAATAAACTCTGGACCAAGCAGACGAAACAAATTGTCCGTACAGCTTCGACGTACCAAAACTCCATCTTCTCATGCACACTAGCACAGTACGACAATGCAGTATGTAGGGACAAGGAGAGACCACGGCAAGTCAAAGATGATAAAGCAACACAAAAGGCGCTTGGAGAAAAAGGGTATTTGAGGACCCAATCATTCGTGATGTGACCTTATTTCGAAACCAGCATCGCGGCGATTTCTATTCCATAGGCTCATCTCGTGATCCTTGACGGAAAAGGGTCGAGGACGGCTTGTAACCTGCTGGCCGAGCCGTTCATGTTGTTGACTTGAAATTCTTGGATTTTTGCGTACTGACAATACAGCATCAATGTGGTCAGGTAGGCGTGGAAATGCTTTCGTGAAACCCGTGCGCCCGCCGGACCATCAACAAATTCTTTTCACCCCCAAATTGCTTCCATCCGAGCCCACACATTGCATTTATTTCTTGCCGGTCTTCTTCTCCTGGGTCTCCTTAAGCACCTTCTTGACGATCTTCTGCTCCTCGATCAAGAAAGCTCGGACGATCCGGTCCCGCACGCAGTTGGCGCATCTCGAACCACCATAGGCACGCTGGACAGTCTTCTTCGGTCGGGAGGTGGTGGCATATTCACGGGGTCGGAGAGCCGGAACCTGTTCACAGTAGATAGTCAG
This sequence comes from Exophiala phaeomuriformis, assembly GCA_010883475.1. NCBI lineage: Eukaryota > Fungi > Ascomycota > Eurotiomycetes > Chaetothyriales > Herpotrichiellaceae > Exophiala > Exophiala phaeomuriformis. The sequence goes on along the minus strand of JAAAJI010000076.1, from coordinate 18,906 downwards.
AACCCATTGCTCTTTTCATCTTCTCGCTCCAATTTCCCAATCCTCCATTCTTGTCGACAGAGTGCTGTGCTGGTTTGGGGGGCAACTTACGCCTGGGAGTTTGACGCCGCAGTCACCGCATTTCGGGGCAGTTCCTCGCTTCTTGATGTGCAGGAGCCGGAGCTTGCCACCGGGAGTCTTGATGACACGGACGTTGTTCGAGGTGGTGTTGTAGCTATATGTCATGACCACAGTCAGTTTCCATCCAGCATTCAAGTCAAATTCGATTCGTTAAAAGCCGTCGGGGCCACGAGGAAGAGGTGGAAGGCACGTACGGATTCCGGCGACGGTACTGAAGTCTGACTCCTGCCATTGCGACGGTATTGAATGCGCAATCGAGGGGATGGATTCGAGGTTGGCGGTGGTGGGTGGTTTCGATGTTGTCGTCGGATCTCTCAGCAAGCGGTTGCAGTAGGAGCCTCCCAAAATCAATTTTACAAAGTGCGGATAATCTTGGCATAGCATGTCCCAACGGGGACTAGTGCAGCTTAGTGTAAGGCGGGTGGTGCACGTGACCTAGCGGGTCCGCGCGCGCAAAAGTCGAAGTTAACTTCTTGTGTCGCGGGAGGCAATAAGTTGGACCATCTAACCCGCGGCTTTAACCTGTTCCATTTATCTCCAAAAGAACGGTCTTCCGGTGGGTTGTCGGCCTTTGTAACAGAAGGTGTCAACTGGAATAGGCCTGCTCTCGCAAGCCAGGACAGGCAGCGAAGGAACCGCCGCTTCTTTAAATGGTAAGCATCGTCCAGTTACCCATTTGAGGCGGGACAATCAGTTCATCGATTCCACTACGACAGTCACCTCCGCTCGCCTGAACGGCAGGGCAGGATGGCTTCGATCCCTCCACCACCGCCTCCGGGATGGAATGCGGGAGGGCCAGTTGCTCCTCCACCTCCTCCGCCGGGACTGGCGCCGCCGCCCGGATACCGACCTCCCGTCGACCCTCAGGTTGCCAAATATGCACAGAAGAAGAAGGAATGGTTGCGGACGCAGCGCAACCGGTTTGGTGAGAAACGAAAGGGCGGCTTCGTCGAGACCCAGAAGGCGGACATGCCCCCGGAGCATCTGCGGAAGATTGTCAAAGATATCGGCGATGTCAGCCAGAAGAAATTCAGCAGTGACAAGCGAAGTTACTTGGGCGCGCTGAAATATATGCCTCATGCAGTGTTCAAACTGCTGGAGAACATGCCCATGCCGTGGGAGAGTGCCAGGGAAGTCAAAGTGCTGTATCATGTGAACGGCTGCTTGACCCTGGTCAACGAGATCCCGCGTGTCATCGAACCCGTCTTCCATGCCCAGTGGGCTACCATGTGGGTGTGCATGAGGAGAGAGAAGAGCGACCGACGACACTTCAAGCGGATGCGGTTCCCTCCCTTCGACGACGAAGAGCCGCCTCTGTCTTGGTCCGAGAACATCGAGGATGTCGAACCACTTGAACCTATCCAGATGGAATTGGATGAGAATGAGGATGGCCCAGTCTACGAGTGGTTCTACGAACATCGGCCTCTGTTGGACACGCCACACGTCAACGGTCCGAGCTACAGGAAGTGGAATTTGACCTTGCCTCAGATGGCAACCTTGTACCGGTTGTCTCACCAGCTGCTGAGCGACGTGGTCGATAAGAACTATTCGTATTTGTTTGACCGTGAGAGCTTCTTCACTGCGAAAGCACTCAATGTCGCCATTCCTGGAGGACCACGGTTCGAGCCACTTTACAAAGATATCGATCCTAACGACGAAGACTTCGGCGAGTTCAACGCGATCGACAGAATCATTTTCCGAGCTCCAATCAGAACAGAATACCGCGTGGCTTTCCCTTATCTGTATAACTCGCTTCCACGGAGCGTCAAGCTGTCGTGGTATCATTATCCCCAGATCGTCTATGTTAGGTCGGAGGATCCAAATTTGCCAGCCTTCTATTTCGATCCTGTCATTAATCCGATCTCGTCGAGGTCTGTTGCCCCAAAGAACATTACGGTCAAACACGAAGATGAAGTCTTTGGCGTCGGCAACAATGAGGATGACGAGTTCGAGCTGCCGGGAAATGTTGAGCCGTTTTTGGCCGACGAGGAGTTGTATACCAGTGAGACAGCTTCGGCTATTGCTCTCTGGTGGGCTCCTTACCCCTTCGACAGAAGATCTGGGAAGATGGTCAGAGCTCAGGATGTTCCGTTGGTCAAACAGTGGTATCTGGAACACTGCCCGCCAGGACAGCCGGTTAAAGTGCGAGTTTCGTATCAAAAACTGCTCAAGACCTATGTGCTCAATGAGTTGCACAAGAAGAAACCCAAGGCTCAGAACAAGCAGGATCTTCTTCGAACCCTGAAATCCACCAAATTTTTCCAGCAGACCACCATTGACTGGGTTGAGGCCGGTCTGCAAGTGTGCCGACAAGGCTTCAACATGCTGAATTTGCTGATTCACCGCAAGAACTTGACCTACCTGCATCTTGACTACAATTTCAACTTGAAGCCTGTCAAGACATTGACCACCAAAGAGCGGAAAAAGTCCAGATTCGGCAACGCCTTCCATTTGATGCGAGAAATTTTGAGGCTGACCAAGCTCATCGTCGACGCTCAAGTACAATACCGTCTGGGCAATGTCGATGCCTTCCAACTCGCCGATGGGATCATGTACGCTTTCAACCACGTTGGTCAGCTTACTGGTATGTACCGGTACAAATACAAGCTTATGCACCAGATTCGGTCGTGCAAAGACTTGAAGCACTTGATTTACTACCGCTTCAACTCCGGTCCTGTGGGCAAAGGTCCTGGATGCGGCTTCTGGGCTCCTGCTTGGCGGGTTTGGCTCTTCTTCATGAGAGGCATCATTCCTCTGCTTGAGCGATGGCTTGGAAATCTTCTTTCGCGACAGTTCGAAGGTCGCCATAGCAAGGGTGTTGCGAAAACGGTCACCAAACAGCGAGTAGAGTCACACTTCGACCTGGAACTCCGTGCCTCTGTCATGGCAGACTTGATGGACATGATGCCGGAAGGCATCCGTCAGAACAAGGTGAACACCGTTCTTCAGCACTTGTCAGAAGCATGGCGTTGCTGGAAGAGCAATATCCCCTGGAAAGTTCCCGGCTTACCAGCGCCTATCGAGAACATCATCCTACGATATGTCAAGAGCAAAGCTGACTGGTGGATTTCCGTTGCGCACTACAATCGGGAGAGAATTCGAAGAGGCGCCACTGTTGATAAGACTGTGGCTAAGAAGAATCTTGGTCGCTTGACCAGACTCTGGCTCAAGGCGGAGCAAGAGAGACAACACAACTACTTGAAGGATGGTCCTTACGTGTCATCAGAAGAAGCTGTGGCTATTTACACAACCACGGTGCACTGGCTCGAGTCGCGGAAGTTCTCTCCTATTCCTTTCCCCAGCGTGTCTTACAAGCATGATACCAAGATCCTGATCCTGGCTCTTGAGAGGCTCCGTGAAGCATATTCGGTCAAAGGTCGCTTGAACCAGAGTCAGCGAGAAGAGTTGGCATTGATCGAACAGGCCTACGATTCGCCAGGCACCACCCTGGCCAGGATCAAGCGCTTCTTGCTCACCCAGCGAGCTTTCAAGGAGGTCGGCATTGATATGAATGACAACTACAGCTCTATCAATCCAGTCTACGATGTTGAGCCCATCGAGAAGATCACAGATGCATATCTTGATCAATACCTGTGCTATCAAGCTGATACTAGACATCTCTTCCCATCCTGGGTCAAGCCATCGGATTCAGAGGTTCCGCCATTGTTGGTCTATAAATGGGCCCAGGGCATCAACAATCTCCCGAATGTCTGGGAGACCAAAGACGGAGAATGCAATGTAATGATCGAGACACAGCTCTCGAAAGTCTACGAGAAAATCGATCTCACTCTGCTCAATCGTCTGCTCCGGCTTATTATGGATCACAATTTGGCCGACTACATCACCTCGAAGAACAACGTCCAGCTGAATTACAAAGATATGAACCATACGAACAGCTATGGCCTGATCCGAGGACTGCAGTTCTCGGGCTTCGTCTTCCAGTATTATGGACTGGTTATCGACTTGCTCCTGCTTGGGTTGCAACGTGCTAGTGAGCTTGCAGGACCACCTCAGAGCCCCAACGATTTCTTGCAGTTCCGAGACCGTGAGACAGAAACCAAGCATCCTATCCGGTTGTATACCAGATACATTGACAGGATCTGGGTGTTCTTCAGATTCACTGCCGAAGAATCGAAGGATCTTATCCAACGGTTCTTGACCGAGCAGCCTGATCCGAACTTTGAAAATGTCATTGGCTACAAGAACAAGAAATGCTGGCCTCGTGATTCCAGAATGAGACTTATGAGACACGATGTCAACCTCGGTCGCGCAGTTTTCTGGGATCTCAAGAACAGACTTCCTCGTTCCATTACCACAATCGAGTGGGACGATACCTTCGCAAGCGTGTACTCGCGAGACAACCCTAATCTGTTGTTCTCAATGTGCGGCTTCGAAGTCAGAATCTTACCCAAGATCCGGAACCAGAATGACGAATTCCCCGTGAAGGACAGTGTATGGGCCTTGGCCAACAATGAGACCAAGGAACGCACTGCATATGCCTTCTTGCAAGTCACTGAAGACGACATTCAGAAATTCAACAATCGTATCAGACAGATTTTGATGTCTTCTGGATCGACGACTTTTACCAAGATCGCGAACAAGTGGAATACTGCACTCATTGCCCTGTTCACGTATTACCGAGAAGCAGCTGTTTCGACGGTCAACCTGCTTGATACCATCGTCAAGTGTGAGACCAAAATCCAGACCCGTGTCAAGATTGGCTTGAACTCCAAAATGCCTTCGAGATTCCCTCCTGCCGTGTTTTACACGCCCAAGGAGCTTGGTGGTTTGGGCATGATCTCCGGATCCCATATTCTTATCCCGGCCAGCGACAAGCGGTGGTCAAAGCAGACCGATACCGGTGTGACGCATTATCGTGCCGGTATGTCCCACGACGAAGAGACGCTTATTCCGAATATCTTCCGCTACATCATCCCTTGGGAGGCAGAGTTCATCGATTCACAACGAGTGTGGACTGAATACTCGCAGAAGCGCATGGAAGCGAACCAGCAAAATCGCCGGTTGACTCTGGAAGATCTGGAAGACAGCTGGGATCGAGGTTTGCCACGTATCAACACCCTCTTCCAGAAGGACAGGAGCACGCTCAGCTTTGACAAGGGGTTCAGAACTCGCACAGAATTCAAGCAGTACCAGTTGATGAAGAGCAATCCCTTCTGGTGGACAAGTCAGCGACACGATGGCAAGTTGTGGAACCTGAATGCATACAGAACCGATGTCATCCAAGCCTTGGGTGGTGTTGAAACTATCCTCGAGCACACCCTGTTCAAGGCCACCGCGTTCCCATCCTGGGAAGGTTTGTTCTGGGAACGGGCTAGTGGATTCGAAGAGTCGATGAAGTACAAGAAGCTCACAAATGCTCAACGATCCGGTTTGAATCAAATTCCCAACCGTCGGTTTACCCTATGGTGGTCACCTACTATCAACAGAGCGAACGTCTACGTCGGTTTCCAGGTTCAATTGGATTTGACCGGTATCTTCTTGCACGGCAAGATCCCGACCTTAAAGATCTCCTTGATTCAGATTTTCAGAGCTCATTTGTGGCAGAAGATCCACGAATCTGTGGTTATGGACTTGTGTCAGGTATTTGACCAGGAGCTCGAGCAGTTGGGCATCGAAACTGTTCAGAAAGAGACCATTCATCCTCGAAAATCGTACAAGATGAACAGCTCCTGTGCTGATATTCTCCTCTTTGCCAGCCACAAGTGGAATGTCACTCGGCCGTCGCTGTTGTTCGACACCAAGGACCAGATCGAGGCTACGACAACCAACAAGTTCTGGGTCGATGTGCAGTTGCGATATGGTGATTACGACTCTCACGATATCGAGCGGTATGTTCGAGCCAAGTACTTGGATTACACGACCGACAGTATGAGCATCTACCCGTCGGCAACCGGTCTCATGATTGGCATTGATCTGGCATACAACCTGTACTCTGCCTATGGACAGTACTTCCCGGGTCTCAAGGCTTTGATCCAACAAGCAATGGCTAAAATCATGAAAGCTAACCCTGCTCTGTATGTGCTGCGTGAGCGTATCAGGAAGGGCCTGCAATTGTACGCTTCTGAGACGACCCAGGAGTTCTTGAACTCTCAGAACTACTCGGAGCTGTTCAGCAATCAAACTCAGCTCTTCATTGACGATACCAATGTTTATCGGGTCACCATCCACAAGACATTCGAGGGTAATTTGACTACCAAGCCGATCAACGGAGCAATCTTCATCTTCAACCCCAAGACTGGGCAATTGTTCCTAAAGATCATTCATACCAGTGTTTGGGCCGGTCAGAAGCGGCTTGGTCAATTGGCCAAGTGGAAGACAGCCGAAGAAGTTGCCGCGCTCATCCGGTCGTTGCCCGTCGAGGAACAGCCGAAGCAGCTGATTGTGACTCGAAAAGGTCTGCTTGACCCGCTTGAGGTACATTTGCTGGACTTCCCGAACATCTCCATAAGAGCCTCTGAACTGCAACTTCCTTTCCAGGCTGCGATGAAGGTCGAGAAGTTGGCGGACATGATTCTCCAAGCGAAGGAGCCCCAGATGGTTCTGTTCAACTTGTATGATGAATGGCTGAAGACCATTTCGTCCTACACGGCCTTTTCCCGGCTCATCCTCATCCTACGTGCCTTGCACGTCAACACGGATAAGACCAAGTTGATTCTTCGACCTGACAAGACTGTCATCACACAGCCGCATCACATCTGGCCCAGTCTGTCGGACGAAGATTGGATCAAGGTGGAAGTCCAGCTGAGAGATTTGATCCTCAACGATTACGGGAAGAAGAACAATGTCAATGTCCAATCCCTGACCAGCAGCGAAGTCCGCGATATTATTCTTGGAATGGAGATTTCGGCACCTTCTCTGCAGCGACAGCAAGCCGCCGAACTTGAAAAGCAGCAACAGGATCAACAGCAGCTGACTGCGGTGACGACCAAGACCCAAAATGTGCGCGGTGAAGAGATTGTCGTGACGACCACGTCTCAGTATGAGCAGCAGTCCTTTGCGTCCAAGACCGAATGGCGGACTCGGGCCATCGCCACGTCCAATCTCCGCACCCGCGCAAACAACATCTACATTTCGAGCGACGACATCCATGAATCAGAAGATTCGTACACCTACGTCCTGCCCAAGAACATTCTCAAGAAGTTCATCACCATTGCTGACCTAAGAGTCCAAGTGGCTGGGTACCTGTACGGATCCTCGCCGCCCGACAATGACCAAGTCAAGGAAATAAAGACCATCGTCATGGTGCCGCAGGTTGGTAGTACACGCGAAGTGCAGCTGCCACATCAGCTCCCACAACACGAGTACCTCAAGACCATGGAGCCGTTGGGCATCATCCACACGGCCTCTGGGAACGAACCATCCTACATGACGCCGCAGGACGTGACGACCCATGCGCGACTGATGGCGCAACACCCGTCATGGGACAAGAAGACTATCACCCTCGTAGTTTCATTCACTCCCGGCTCCGTGTCCCTGTCGGCCTGGTCCCTCACTCCCGCGGGGTACACGTGGGGCGCCAACAACAAGGACACCCAGTCCGACAATCCTGCGGGCTTCTCGACTTCGTTTGGCGAAAAGACCCAGCTCCTGCTGTCTGACAAGGTCCGCGGCTTCTTCTTGGTGCCGGAGAACGATAGTTGGAATTACAGTTTTATGGGCGCCAGTTTTTCTGCTGTCGAAAAGAGACCTGTTTACGTCAAGATCGATACTCCACGTCGCTTCTATGATGATAGACACCGTCCGGTTCATTTCAGCAGCTTTAATGAGCTCGAGGACATCTGGGCCGATAGGGAGGATGTGTTTGCTTGAGCGGCACAAGCCCAGAGATTTTAGTAGGATGGCCTGGTCGGCGAGCATTGCAGTGCCACTCACACAGAGCACGGTACGGGACGGACACAGATGAGATATGCTGATCAATCACTTCTGCATGGATGTAGGAAGGTTAGGGTCAGGTGTACCAAGAAAGCACGGACAAGGCCGATCGGTGGTGTTAGTTGGGGGTTGTTTTCGTGGTTGTGTCCACGAGGTGGCATTCAAGCAACCGGCGTTTATGTTGTTGTTCATGTTCTGGGAGCCACCATGATACATGCAAGCACGCAGAGAGAACATGCACGAGTAGCCTTGGATTAATTAGGTTGTATTATTCAATTTGGAAGGTTGTCTATCATACCTTATCGTTCATGTACGCTTTATTACCGTCACACCTCCTTGTTACTGGCTTAACCGAGTATGAACGAGTAATATTGTCAAATAGAACGAAATGAAATAAGCACAAGCCCCAAGGATGACTGACTGTGTGTTGTATGCGTGTTTGCGTACAGGTATATCATGGTTCATTCAAGTACCTATATAGTGTTCTGTGGTATTCATAAACGATCTCAAATCTCCTTCCCCGCGCCGGCGCCCCTGAAAAGTAAAATATGTAAAAGTAAAATATAAAAGCGCCTCAGGCACCCGATCTTCACCATTGATAAGCGCCAATCATGCAAGTAATAAGTAATACAGTAGTACATCCAACCACTGCAAGGTTCAATGTCTCATGCCACAGCCACAATCAGCTTCAGCCTCGCGTTTCCGATGCTTAAAGTCGCCATGATACTCGTCCAAAGAGACAAGCTTGTCATCATTTTCATCATCCGGCAGGGCAGGAGGACCCATCCACTCGCCCCACTCTTTAGCCTCCCCCTTTTCCTCCCCCGAGCCGCCGTCGGTAGTCGTAGACGTTTTGACTTTCTTCTCCCTCAACTCTTTAGTGACTTGATCTAGATGATGATTGAGATCGAGGTACTCTGCAATAAACCGTCCGACCTCGGTGTTCTCGTGGTTACCCACCAGTCCAGGGGCATGGTCAGGACTCGAGGCGTAGATGTTGACGTCGACGGCACTATGGCCGTGGGTTGACCAGCCGATCTGGGCGCGGCGCGAAATCATGTCTGCGAAATGATATGCCGGAGGCCAGACGGGTTCGGCGTCGATGATGGCGTCGAGCTCTTCGGGCGTGTAGTCGGTGATTCCGAGACCGGACTCAATCAGGTCGGCGAGTTTGGACGTTTTATCTTTGCGCGAAGAGGTTGACGAGGAAGAAGATAGATACCTCGACCATTCGCGCGCAAGGTATTCTGTCGAGTGGTTTGCTTTGGCTAGAACTCCAGGGTGCCATAGGTACTCTGGGTACGTCTTGTGCAGTTGGCGGGCGGTGGCAAGTCCGCCGGTTTCGTGGTCAGATGTGGACACCAGAATTCCTTCCGTATCGTCTTCTTCCAGAAACTTTAGCACCGCGGCAAACGCTTCGTCATGAGCCATGACTTCGTGCACTTGGGCGGCTGGGTCGTTGGCGTGGCCAGCGTGGTCGATGCGCGACCCTTCGATCATGAGGAAGAAGCCCTTCTCCGAGTCCCTGGTGGCTGCGGACAATGCTTTCAGCGCCAGTCGTGCCATCTCCGCTTGGCTGGGGTAGATGTCTGCCATTTGAGCGCGGTCGATCTCATAGGGAATGTCGGTATCTGCGAGAAGTGCAAGCAATGGCAGATCCACGGGCTTCTTGTGAGTGAGTTTGTCAAATTCGGTCCGGTTGTTAATGTATTGGAATCCAAAGTCTTCTTTAGCCATCCGCACCACATCCGTGGCGTCGGCTCTGCACGACCCTTGCGTCGAGTTCGGTAGGAAATGGCATCTCCCGCCACCGATCAGCAAGTCCACGACCCGACCAAGAGGGTAGTTGCCGACCATTTGCTCGGCAATCAAGTCTTCGTATTCTCGACGGTTGGCGTGAGCTGCGAAGCATGCCGGGGTGGCGTCGGTGATTCGTGTCGTGACCACCAGTCCAGTCATGTAGCCTGCCCTCTTGGCCGCTTCCAGCACCGTTCCGCACGGAGAATGGTCGGCCAGCACCGAGATCGCACCATTGTAACTCTTCAATCCGCATGAAAATGCCGTTGCTCCGGCCGCCGAGTCAGTGACCAGACTGTTTGAGCTGCGTGTCCGGGAAGACCCGATCAGATGTTTATCCAGCACCAGTATGTCGTCAATCGGTAGGCTATCCACGTATTGTCTCCAACTCCTGGTCAGCGACAAGGACGTCGGTCCCATGCCGTCTGACACCATGAAAATCATGTTCCGCTTCCCGCTGGGTTTCCCGTCCGGGCCCCATCCTCCTGTCCTTTTTGGTTTCGAGTGCGCAATGGACGATTCGTGCTGATAGACCACGGCGAGGATGATGACAGCCACTGTGGCTAGGAGGGCCCAAACAAATAAGCCGGCCTCGCGCCATTTGCGTGTCTTTGAAGCCGTCGACTCTGGTCGCTGAACTGGTTGCCCAGTAAGGAGCGCATCTTCCTCTTCAATGTCGGAATTCGCAGAGTTGGGCGAACTCGGTCGCGCAAGGAGAGGTTGTTCGGACCGCGCCATGGTGAGATGATTTGTCTATTCTCAGGCTTCCACAACGTACAACTCGGCGAGTCAGGGTTAGGTGACGCGCAGGAGACGAGTTATAACTCCATTGATAGATATGATCCCTTGTGACGACTCCTGGTGACCTGGTTGGCAGGTGATAAACAAGGTCGGGATGGATGAATGAAACAAGAGCCCGGCCCCCTGCAAAGCACATGCATCTCAGAACAAGGGCCAAGGCACGTGAGCCCACGTGATTTGAAAGTGTGGTACGGCGGACTATGCGATCCGGGGTGGCAAAACATCGGTCAACTGCCTTCACCGGGATTTTAAAGGTTGGGAAGATCAGTGTAAGGTATGCTCAGCAACGCAACCGGAAAGCATCGATACGTGGACATTCCTGCCATAATCGTCGGCGGCGGTAGGTGACTGCACTCATGGCTGACTATTGCGTCGGTGTTTCTCCCCTCTGCCCCCCTCAAGCTGGAAGTAAGCGTTGTCCTAGTATGGAGACATGTGGACATGCGAACCAAACTCCTGTGCCCTCGAAACGTGCGAATGGATTGTGGCTGTCTGTTCCAAACGAGTCTTTCTTTGGTCCGCCTATGAAAAGTCGTGTCTATGGCAGGGGATGCCTGGGTTACAACCTGAGGTACCAAGATCCAACCCCGTATTACCCCTTGCACGATTTCATCCTGGAATGCGCAAGTCGATATCTGCTCCGGAAAGGTGCAGTCATTCTGTCTTCTAAATCGACAGCATATAATATGAACTCTGAACCAGGGTATTTGAGTACTAACCGCCCTACTGGATGATTCTTCATTGGCGAGGTTTGTACTGTCGAGTTTCTTATGGAATCGATCCTGTCACAACAGAGGGGACTCTGAGACTCTGGGGAAGGACTGAGAGGGCGTTGCTGTTTGAGCTTGAATGCCTTCAATATCCTACTTCCACACCAACGCCTGCTCCCGGCCCATCTCACGCCCTACTTCTGCCCGCTTCAACAAGCTGCCATGTCTCGTAGGTCAACAGAGGATCCCTATACTGGGGCAACTGCCCTTATTAATATTGAGATACAGGATTTGCTGCTAGCGCTACCAAACCGAGTTATGTTGTCGCTCTATTATTTGCCCTAGCCGCAGGGCTTTTCGGTATAGTCAAAATCCTTTGTCTGAATAAATCCCCTGTCCTGACACAGATTGCATACAGCCTTCATTGCAAACGATGGAGCCGCCAACCCTTCGGTGCAGGAGTATTACAGCAGCCTTGAGTCCCGTTTGGGATACTGGTTGCTATTGGGAAACACGCGGCATTGCGGCCTATACCCTAAGGGCCAGATCTCTCCGTTTCCAATCAGCAAAGCTCAGCGGGCCATGGAAGATCACGTATACCAGCGACTAGGCCTTCCCCCGGGGTCGCGAGTCTTGGATGCAGGTGCAGGGTCGGGATACGTGGCGATCCATATGGCACAGAAAGGATTGAATGTACAAGCCATTGATATTACACCGATACACTTGGAAGATGCCCGAAGGAATGTGGACAAGCACGGACTGCAAGACAAGGTCGACGTTCGCTTCGGAGATTACCATGATCTTTCGGATTTCTCAGACACGTCTTTTGATGGAATTTACACGATGGAGACCTTCGTTCATGCCGACGAGCCCATCAGAGTCTTGCGCAACTTCTACCGCCTTCTTCGTCCTGGTGGCGTTTTGGTTCTCAACGAGGCGGATTTCAATCGCAATTCTGAGTTGCTGCAGGATGTGCTACGACTGTCACACTGCCAAAACACTCTTGCCGAAGGTGCCGTTGCCGAGATGCTCAAGGAAGTGGGGTTCACAGACGTCGATGTTGAAGACCTCACAGATGAAGTTTTGCCCCTGTGGCGCCTGTTCGGCGTCATTGGGTATGTGCCATATCGTGCCCTGAAATTCTTCGGACTTCATACCCGCCTTACCAACCTTATGGCAGGTGTCGAAACGTACTTACACTGGGGAGAGGGAAGATATATCTCTGTGAGGGCCGTTAAGCCGAAATAGATTGACCCCCGTCATGCCTGTCTCCGCTCGCAAGGGATCTCGGTGCTCCGGACACTAAACATTTCTCTGGACATCTCATGCCACTTTACAGTAGTAGTAGCTTCAAGGTTCTGGTCCTCCATTTCGAGAACCTCCAGCCATAGGCACCTCCATTTCCCACCTTGGCAGGGCCTCGGTGCCCCGCGCCCCTTGGCAAACAGGGCGTGTCCGATTGTACTCTGATTATGACAAGCTCTGGACATTCAGCACACATACCTGGCATACTTCTTGAATTGTTCATCTGCTCGCAACCTGTCCAGATCTTCGTCTCTTAGACATATGGCTGCGGAGATCTCGCCGTCCAACGCTTTTGGCATGAGATATATCAGACTCTCGACGGGGTCGAACGCCGGTCTCCGCACAGCCTCCGGTTTACCCACACCCAGGTTGAAATCGAGTTCATATAGCTTTTCCTTGACCCAGGAACTCAGCATGATATCGGAACCCGGGTCCAACGTCGCCGTGACCGAGACGAGATGTCGGTCCTCGGGGTGTTGTTCCAAGAAAGTCGCCAGCGCCCGAGTGTTACGCTCCACTGTTGATGTTTTTGAGTCCAGGGCCGCTCGCAAATTTGACGCAACACCGCCCAAAGGCATGTGTAATAACTCATCCAGGCTATATGTGTGATATGTCATGTTCTGCACCACGCCCATGTATGAGTTCGGCATACCCAAGAAGCGCCTGGGGTCAACGGCTCGGGCGAATGTGACTTTGTGCTTCGGATCCAACCTCGGCAGCCGGGCTCGCATGATAGACTGCCAGATAAACGCACTGAGAGCGTCATCTGTCGAGATAAAGTCGATCTGCGGATCCATTGTCCGCGTCCCAAGCGCCTTTAGTGCCTCCAACGAGTCCCGAGAAAAGATCCAGGTAGCCCATGAGCATTTTGGGGTGCCATCAAACGGTGAGACCGTTGTAGCAGTAGCCGCAGCCGTGGGTACTGGACTACTGGCAGGTATCTCTTCAGCAGGAGCAACAGGAGCCGGTCTCACCAGCTGCCTTGACAGCTCGGTCCACGGATCAAAGGGTTCTTCCAACAAAGGGATAACACTGCCGCGGTGTCGATTGCCCCAGATCAGCTCGTGGCTGTACGGGTCATCATGACAGTCCATGGATAGTAGACGCATGATCTGGGCCAGGCCAGTCATGTCCATGACGTTATGTTGGGCGACGAAACTGAGCACCAATCCCTCGTCGATCAGGTTGGCCTGGACCATAAACACGGGCGCCGGGTCGTGTTGTTTTGGCAGTCTTGGCCGCGAGCGTACGAATCGGGCAGATGACTATTTCGTCCAACATGTCCATAGGGAACCCGGTGGACTGGAGCGCGTCCATGGGCGGTATATCAGGGTTGTCTCTGTAATCTCGAACCACTAGGCGAGGAGTCCGCTCGAATGGCACGATCTGGTAGGTCCCATTTGACTTTACCACCTGTCCGGCAACCCAGGGAAAATTGGCCGTCAGCCGTTCCAAGCCCGTCATCAGTCTTCTGATGATGGAGGATGCTACTTTGGGATCCTCGACTGAGTAGCACAAGCATACCTGCGTGTACAGGTTGTAGAGACCCGGCTGTTGCCCAAACACGTCAAGTGGGAAGCCGTTGTCGAGAAATGTCCTCACGTATCTGGGCAAAGTGTTGGGCATAGTGACGAGATGGGATTGGAGATGTTGGCAAGAATCGGTGTACTGTAGATCTCCTTGGGTGAGGGTTGTGCTGTGTGACATGCCATGGATAATAAAAGGTAGTATGTTTTGAGAGGGGCTGGCAACATTCGATTTTGACAGCTCGACCTAGCTTGATCTTGGAACAGATCCGAAGGGGGGGTTTTTTCTTTCTTTTAATAACTGCCAGTGGCGGGATCAAAGTCTCAATGTGAGATCTTTGTCTTATTTGGATTTGGTTTATCTGCGCATGGCCGGTGACACTCAGCGGGGTCAAAGTCTGGGGAACAGATTGAGCGCCACTCACTTCCCTCGCACTGTACAGGCGTATTATCACTCTCGATTCATGTGCCATTGTTTGATGAGGTTCATAAGGTTCGACTGCCCTCATGAAATGCTAGAATATCTATGTGCACATATTTACTGGAACTCGCCTACGTTTCGCGGCGCCATGTTCATCATGATTGACGGGGCATGAGCACTTTCAGCCTCGTCAGACCACGTCTCTATCCAGATCCGGTGCAACAGTTGGAGTCTCCCTTTTGGAAGCTGATCATACAAGGGAGCAAGACCAACGGCCGTGGAGTCTGGGGATCTATAACAAAACGGGCACCCTTAGATACCAAGTATTGTAAAGACGTCGAGGACCGTCTTTCGATCTCGACTAGCGTCGTACGCTATCGTATAACCTCTAGAAAGTATATAGTCTAACGAGGCCCTAGGCCCTATTAAAATAGAATAAGTCCTCCGTAAAATTATATTTAGTAGCGGTAACGAGATAGTTCTCTATCTTAAACTAGAGTTCGTAAGAACTTCTATACTCTCTCGAGAAGAAGAGAAGTATAGTTAATTATTAAGAAGATCGATACTCTTCTACGCGAAATCGATTAAAGATAGACGAAGCTATCTCGATATTTAGCGAAACTAATCGATAAGGAAAATTTCTAGCTCGAAGTTTATCTTCTACGCTCGATAAATTCCTTCTAATTCCGTAGCGAAGATTTTCGAGAGTTATACTTTTTAAATAACGAGAGATAATAAAAATTTCTTATCGAGAAAGATAAATTATAGTAGTAAGTAGTAACTTTCTTTCTAAAAATTTTAGTCTCGCTACTCTTAGATATCTTTAGTTATAAATAATAGCTAGTAATATATATAAAATATAGTAATAATAACTATCTCGATATTCTTAATTACGTTCTATTAGTCTAGATACTATAAATAATAATATCGCTAAAGAGCTCGATACGTTAATAGAGAAAGAAATATTATTATTAAAATAAACTCTTTATTAGAACTCTATCTAAATTATACTAGTAGAAACTAGATAGTTATCTAGATCTATCTAGATCTATCTATATTATTATAAATAATAGAAAATAATAGATTAATTAAAGAAAGATATATAATAAGATCTCTTAGAGAATAGAGTACTATTTAGCTAGGGACGGTCTTAAACTTCGAGAGCTAGTTATAAAGCGCTCTCGCTAAACGAGATAAAAGCTTTTATAAAGAATATATTCTTCTCGAGATTACTTATCTTTCTTCTATTATATATTATCTTCTATTTATTTCTTACTTATATTTTATAAACTATACTCGAAAGTTCTTTTATACTAAATATTATATAAATACTCTCTTAATTCTAGTAATAGTAGTATTAGAAATTAATATCTCTATAAAAGAAGCTAATTTATAGAGAATATATAGACTTCTAGAAGAGAATTATCTATAAAATCTTAAAATAATTATAGCGACTCTTACTAATTATCTATAATATTATAAAATTCTCGAAATCTTCGCTTTAATATTTACGAATAGTTTATTAAGAATTATTCTTTTATCTATAAATTAGATAAATATATCTAGACTTTTATTTAATTAATAGTATTTATCGTTAGATTTATTCTAAGATATTAGCGAAATAGAGCTTAAAAAGCCTCTAAAATATAAGAGTTATTAGAATAATAATATAGCGCGAATTTAGCTAATTTATATTAAAAGATAGTTAGATATAAAGAAAGTCGTTAATAAACGTTCTTTAATAGATTATAAACGTATTACTTTAGTAACTTTCTATCTTAAAGATAATATCTTAATATAGTAGAATCTTATATATTAAGATATAAAATATAGTTTTAAAATTAATCTATTTCTAATTAACTAGAAGATATAAAAGAAAGTATTCTAGATAGCGTTCGATAATATTAGAATATAGAAGTAATATTAAGACGAGTTTAACTCTCTTAAATAGATAAAAATAGTATAAGAATTTTAATAGAAGATCGAAATTCTTAGACTATATCTCGACTTTCGTTCTAGCGATATCGAATATCTACTCGTTTTTAAATAAGGATTTAGAACGATTATTCGAAATTAAATAGAACTTCTTTTAGATATTATACTTTTCTAAAATTATAAAGACTACGCTCTTTTTATAAATAAAAGTAAACGAAAGATATAAGCTAATATATATAGAATAGCCTCTCTTTAAGAGTACTTAAGAAGATTTTTCTCGAGAAAGTCTTCTTAATCTTCTCGAATTGCGTAACTAGATTAAAAGAACGCTAATAGAGATATCGAGATAGTTCTTAATAATCTTCGACTAGAATTCTTCTTAACTATCTAGACTAAAATCTCGCGTAGTTATAGTAATAGATATAAATTCTTAAGTAGCTTTTATTAGAAATATTAAGATAACGATCTTTACTTTAATTATAGAGAAGCTAGCTATTAAAAGAAAGATTACTCTAATTCGAAGAAGTCTATATAAAGAGGCTATTAAGGAAAAGAGAAGGGTCGCTAGATAGTAGAGTATCTAGTAATAATAAAGAAGTTATAGATTCTTTAAAGACTATTAATATAAGTCTATTAGACTTTAATTTCTCTTTTAATAATCTAATAAATATTACTATTAATATAACTAAAGTCTTCGACTATAACTTAGACTATATTTAGAGATATAATATCGCTAGCGGATTACTAGAATAGTATAGTAATTCTTACTTCGTTATAGTTCTTCTTAATACTAGTTCTAATATCTTCTATATCTTAAGAAGAGTTATTAAATAACTAGATAAGAACTATAAAATTATCTAAAGTATATCTCTTTAAGTATATCTTACTAATAGTAAACCGATTCTCTTTAATTAAGCTATTATAATAGGCCTAACTATTAATAACTTTTAAGCTCGAATAATACTTTATATTCTAGATTAGAATATATATAATATTATTCTTAGACTCGACTAGCTAAAGAAGTATAGCGCTTTATAGAATTTTAGTTACTTACGTATTATAATATATAATAGTACTAGAAAATTAATTTCGATACTTCTTTAACTCTTTCGAACTATTAATTATAAAGATATTAAAGAAGCTAGATTAAATCTACTTAGCTTTCGAAAAGTCTAGAAGACGATTTTTAAACTATTTATATTCGATTAAATCTCTATCCTATATCTTATATAAGAATAAAGTTCTAGCGATAAAGTAATCTCTTTAATATCTAAGACTAAAAATAAGTATTTTAGATATATTCTTAAAAAGTTTAAAATAGTATTTTAAAAAGAATTATCTACTAAGTTTCTAACGAAGCGGAATATTAAGTATAAAATTAATATAGACGAGGCTAAATCTATTAACTTACTCTACTACTCTTTATCGAAGAAATATTAAGATAAATAAGATCGATAAATTCGTATCTTACTAGAATAGAGTCTAATTTAGCTCTTAAAGAGTTTATAGAGTTTCTCTATACTCTTTATACCTAAATCTAGAGATAAATAGCGTATATATATAGACTATTATCTTCTTAATAATATTATCGTTAAGAATATCTATTCTTTACTCTAAATCTAGAACTATCTTAATACTATCGAAGCTACTTAGTAGCTCTTAAAGACTAATTTTATCTAAAGATACTACTAAGTCTAAATAGGAAAGATATCTATTAAAAAGACTATTTTTAATATATAGTTCGATAAGTATAAGTTCTTAGCTATATTATTTAGATTTACTAATATCTCTTTAATATTCTAGAGAATTATAAACGATACTCTATAAGAATTTATTAGTAAGTTTATAATTATCTACTTAAATAATATTATTATCTACTTATAGATCGAGAAAGAATACGAATACTATCTTAAATAGATATTTAAGATACTATATAACTATAAACTATATACGAAATCGTCGAAGTATATTATTAGTATCTAATAGCTTAAATTCTATAGATATATAGTAGATAATAGAAAGTATTAACCTATATCTATAAAGATATAAGCTATTCTTAAATAACCTTAGTCTCGAAATATATATAAAGTATACTAGTTTTTAGATTTAGCTTCGTACTATAAAAGATTTATTAGAGACTTTATAAAGATTACTATATCTTTATCCGACTTATTAATTAAAGTAGATATTAAACTTCGAAAAAAGAAGTTTCGATCTATTTAATAGAATATAAGATACGAGTATATCTTCTAGATACTTAAGAAGACTCTCGCTACTAAGCTAGTTTTATAATAAGTTAATAAATCGAAGCCTTTTCGTATAGAGATAGACTATTCCGAATAGACTTTAGATTATATTCTTCTATAAGAAGACATCGGCAAAAGTGCCAGCCCTACCC